>CAWVQA010000711.1:5000-15000 GCA_963932145.1 Acanthosepion lycidas | reverse complement strand
ATTTGGTTGGTGCAACAATAATGCCGTAATAATGTCGTTTTTTGACATATTGTTTAACGTCAGAAAACAATATTATTACGTCATTATTTTTGCACCAACCTAATATTTATCACAGAAGAAGCAATGAAATTTGTACGCTGCGAATACATTCTGTGTTAGAAGAAAGAAAAGATAAACCAAGAGAGAAGGAGAATGTATATATCTCTGTTGCAGCCGGACCGTGTGTGAAATTGATTTTGTGTAAAGATTAAGAGAGAAAAGAAAGGACAATGAGTAATAGACAGAACAGAAGAGGTCACGTGGGAGTCTCGAGACGTTTTGGGGAAGCAAGTCAAGAGGTTGACTGACCCAGTTACCTGTAGCAACAGACGTCTAGACAATGGACTGACGTAAGGTCATGAAGCAGCAGGAACTGGAATTCGCGCCAAAACGCAGGACATGTTGGAATTAGAAAATTAGTTACTGTCTTGTCTTTGAAGGAGCAAGACTCGAAATTGAAGCGCTGATAACTTATGAACGGAAAGATGAGACTCATTTTGGTAATGATGGAACTTGTCCGATTCACCATAAGCAACTCCAGATAAGAAATATAAGGATGTATATTTCTGTTCGTTAACTCCAAATTGAAGAAGATAAATCGAGTTATTTATCACTTAAGACGCAAGGTAATTTGTACGCTGAGAATACATCCCGTGTTTGAAGAAAGAAAAGATAAACCAAGAGAGGTGAAAGTATATATCTCTGTTGCAGCCGGACCGTGTGTGAAAGTGAATTTGTGTAAAGAAAAAGAAAGAAAGAAAAGAGGAAACGTGAGAGAGAAAAGAAAGGACAATGAGTAAGAGAGAGAACTGAATATAAATATAAGTAACTATATATTTTGGACCTGTGTTAGAAAGATACACATGCATACATAAATTTTATGTTATCCCAAAAAACACCTTTCCACATGTCAAAATAGTAATATCCCATCTCTTTTTTTGGTTATGCTTTGATTTCTGCATTCGTAGTTATTCATACTTATTTTTTTTTTCTGATCCGTTCGGGTTCAGTCGAATCCACTTGGATTTGGGTATATTTTGGTATCCCAACATAAGTGTTGAGGTTCTGGTCGTCGGAGGCTTTATTCATGCTTAAGTTAATTTTTGGACAGAGAGTGAGGGGACCACTCCAGTTATTACAAGAAAAATGGATGGTAGATCAGCCTAGGCATGGCAATATGCATGAGTATGTAGCGAATATGAGACAGAAGTTGAAAGCTGCGCAAGAACTGGCAAGAAAGCATCTGCGAAATAATCAGATGGATATGAAGGAGAAATATGATAGAAAGGCCGTTAACAGGCAATTCAAAGAAGGGGATGAAGTACTCCTGATGTTACCTTCGAACGGTCGACCATTTGAGGCAAAGTACCAGGGGTCGTTCAAAGTACTGAAGAAATTGAACAGTCTGAATTATTTGGTATATATGCCCAGCCGAAGGAAAAGTAGAATGAAATGCCATGTAAATATGCTGAGAATGTTTTGTAAAAGAGAGGAAGAACAAGCAGTAATGCTAGTGAGTGAACAAGAGAAAGAGAAGTTAGAAAGATATAGGGAAGATAAACACTGGATAGAAAAGGGACCAACCTCTTAAATTGGAAAATTCCAGAATATTGGAAAATCTGGAGGAAAAGTTAGCTCATCTTACTGATGAGGTAAAGCAGAAACTGGGAACTTTAACAAATAAATATCGGGATATATTCTCGGATACACCCCAGCAGACCGATGCCGCAGTACATGATATAATATTGACGTCGGAACAACCGATCAAACAGCATCCATATCGTCTAAACCCCAGAAGGTTGAAAGTTATGAGAAAAGAAATTAAATATATGATGGAACATGGAATTATTGAGCCTAGTCACAGTGAATGGGCATCACCCTGTGTATTAGTAGACAAGCCGGATGGCACTGTACGGTTTTGTACGGACTATAGAAAAGTGAATAGCATCACGAAGACAGATGCCTATCCAATCCCCAGGATGGAGGATTGTATCGACCGGATGGGTCAGGCCAAATGTATCACCAAGCTAGATATGCTAAAAGGATATTGGGCTGTACCGTTTACTGACAAAGCGAAAATGATATCAGCGTTTGTCACCCCAGACGGAGCTTATCAATATCGAGTTATGCCCTTTGGTATGAGGAACTCGCAAGCTACGTTCGTACGTCTAATGAATAGATGTTTGTCCGATATTCCAAGAGTTGATGCATATATCGATGATGTCGTAATTCACAGTGACACGGAGAGTGAGCATATGGATACGATACGGAAGGTCTGTGGGGTTCAGCGTACCCGGATTAAAAGAGAATTTAATACGGGATACCCTGCCCACAAAATACAACCCAAATTTCAAGAAGAAACAACACGATAAGGAAGGTTTGTAGAAAATAGACATTGTATATTTATTATCTTGTGAATAGGGTAAAAAAAGATTAATGCTTTATTAGTTCGTTTAAGCAAAGTGTGATTTTGACAAAAATGTCTGTGTTCGCTGTCTTTCAACAGAGTAGCAAGAGTAATGTATGTTTCTTTTGTTTTTGTATAAGTGTAAAGGAAAAATGGGCGATCAATTTAAGTTGAAAAAGGGAGTGTGAATGGGGAATAAAAGATAAAAGGAAAATGTACTTATGAATTGTTTTGGAGTCAGTTGTAAATTTGTTGTTGTTGTGGTTGTTGTTGTTCTTTCCTAACCCACTTTTGGCTCTTAGTGTCGGGTTGAATCAGTGATGAAATTTACTGTCAGTCTTCTGTGATCTCTGCGCCCTTCTGACTGGCGACTGACTTGAAACTCTGTATTTATTGTTGACTTTTTTTCACACTGGCTCGTTATCTTTTTTTTTGGTTTAGCAAATAGCCTCCTTTCATTGGTCAGAAAATTAATTTCTCACCTTATTGCGAAATCTGTTTTTAATCGTTTTGATCCGATTTTGCGGGTGTGCAAATCTACTTTGTGTTTTTTAGTCATTTGTTGGAATGATATAGGATTTGTATCCTATAGGTCTTTGAAAGATCAAAAGAGGCAAAGTTGACAGTAAATCTTGGCAAGAGTGAATTTTGTAATACCAAAGTGAAATATCTAGGACATGTGATAGGGCAAGGAAGGATTAAACCAATAGAGGCAAAGACTGCAGCCATCGCAAACTTTCCACGTCCCACTAATAGCCGAAGTCTAAGAAGGTTCTTAGGGATGGCTAATTACTATCTAGGTACTTTCATGAGATCGCTAAAAACAGAGCATAGCATGATGAAAAAGACGCCAAAGTTGATGAAAACAAAATTTTAGCGTTTAAATGCTTATGTTATTATTGAGAGGAAAGATCAAGGTATTTTTTAATTATTTTTTAAATTTTTTCCTTCTTTTTAGAACATTGTAAATTTTGATTAAAAAAACCTTGTTTCTCTTTGTAGCAACCGAACCAATAAAATAACATGTAAAATTTTAGCGCGTTTTTTTACTGTATGACACACATTAATTTGGAAAATCTTGCAAAAATAAAAATAATTGTCGGATTTTAGCGAAACTTTCAAAAACTATTCACAAATGATGGAACTTAAATACCTTTTATTTTTAGTAAAGTCATAGCAGAAATATTTTTTTCATATGTATTACCCCCTCTAACTAATTGTGTACGAAAACTCTATAATTTCAATTTCGTGGAGATTAATGATTATATTAGTTAAAAGCACAATGCTTTGAGGAAACCAAATCATGTTTTTTTTTTTTTTTTTAGGAAAATCGTCTCTGAAGTGTAACATACAAAACTCAATAAAACAAAAATATTATTTAATTTCAAAATCTTTTAAGAGCTTTTATTTATTTCAATAAACATGGACAATATTGTCTGAAAGCAAAAAAATATTTCGATGAAAAATGAATTTTTAAAACAATTATTTGTTATTTCTGAAATATTTTTTTTATTTTTACATTATGTTGATAATTCTTCTAAAATTATGGAAAAGTTTGTAGAATTTAACGAATGCTGTTATTTAAGTAGATATATATTTACAGATTATAATTTCCAAAGCTTATTACAAACTAACGAGAACACATATATTAAAAAAATTAATTTGTGTCTATAATTTTTACCAATGAAATCTACGGAAGCCGGAAGTATCGTGCGTGCAATAAAAAAATAAAAAAAACGTCAGCAGTGCAGCACTTGTATCTTAATTTTTTTTTTTATAGTATTTATAATTTCTCCAAATAGTATCAACAAACTTATGGTACAGTACTTAAAAAAAAATTGGAATGGCGAAAGTTTTTTACTTTAATTATTACAAGGTACTACTTAAGCAGGTCCGCTTAAAAAAATATGTCCGTTCTGTCCTTCCGTATGAGAACTCGAATCTCACGTCAGCTGTCAATAATTTATAGACGTCATCACTCAGCACTTGTCAATTGCGGTGATGCTGAGATCGGCTCTCTTTTATCTTAAAAAACATTTTTCTACGAAGAAAGTGAGTAAAAGTTTCTTTCAAAATATTTTAAATAAACTTCAAATTTTCTAAATTTCTTCGAATAAATTTTGAAATACGTATAATTAATTTTTAAACGAAGAATTTAACTTTTTTTTTCAAAATTTAAAAAAATATGGCTTATATCAAGTTTTTTTTCGTTATTTCGTAAACAAGATTTTTAACTAAAATTTCGGACATGCTAAGAATGAGTAAAAAATTTTAAAAAATATTCAAAAAATACTTTAGTGTTTCTTCTCAATAATGAAATATACATTTAACACGAAGAAAAATTTTTCATTAATTTTCAGGCCATTCTTGTCATGCTATCGATTTTCATGAAGGTGCCTACATGCGGTATTGTAGAAATTTGGACGAAATCGCTACACCGCTAACAAACTTGTTAGGTAAGGGGCATAAGTTTGTGTGGACCACTGAATGTGAGGTCGAATTGGAAACCATTAAAAGTAAGTTAAAATCAAATCCAGTGTTAAAGGCCCCAGATTTCAACAAGCTGTTTCAAATGCATGTAGATGCCAGCGATGTGGGAATCGGAGCTGTATTAATGCAAGAAGATGAAGAGTTACATCCAGTAAGCTTCTATTCAAAGAAATTGAATAAGTTCCAGAAATCCTATTAAACAATAGAAAAAGAAGCCTTAGCGTTTGTATTAGCTGTTCTCCATTTTGAGGTTTATATAACCAATTCTCTTTCTCCTACAGTTGTATATATTGATCATAATCCATTAACGTTTATAGATCGCATGAGAAACTAAAACCGAAGGTTACAAAGTTGGAATCTTATATTGCAGGAGTTCAATCTTCAAATAAAGCATATTGCTGGAACAGAAAATAAAGTAGCAGATAACTTGTCGAGATATTGAAAACGAGTGCAGATGTTAACCATAATTTAGAAAGGATTAAATAAAGGAAGGTATATCTTAGTGGAACTGAGAAAATATAAAATATATATGTTTTGATGGAGCTGAAAACTGAAAGGTAAAAACATGCATATGCTTTAAGAATATTGAGTGTGCATGTTATTAAAACTGGAAGAAAAAAAAAATGTGTATACTTTGACAAAGCTGTAAATTTTTTTGTTCTTGTGTATATTTGAAAAAAAAAAGTATAATAATATAAAGAGTGTGTATATATTGATATTGTAATCAGAAAAAAAAGTGAAGACGACCCATTGTTTGTTCAGATAATGTTGGGATATATTGTTAAAAAAAAAAAAAAAAAAAGTTTTTTGTTTTTTTTAAGTTTATGTTACATTCCCAAACACGCATGTATTAAGGTTAATATCCGCTTGACAACAGAAGAGGTCACATGGGAGTCTCGAGACGTTTTGGGGAAGCAAGTCAAGAGGTTGACTGACCCAGTTACCTGTAGCAACAGACGTCTAGACAGGGGACTGACGTAAGGTCATGAAGCAGCAGGAACTGGAATTCGCGCCAAAACGCAGGACATGTTGGAATTAGAAAATTAGTTACTGTCTTGTCTTTGAAGGAGCAAGACTCGAAATTGAAGCGCTGATAACTTATGAACGGAAAGATGAGACTCATTTTGCTAATGATGGAACTTGTCCGATTCACCATAAGCAACTCCAGATAAGAAATATAAGGATGTATATTTCTGTTCGTTAACTCCAAATTGAAGAAGATAAATCGAGTTATTTATCACTTAAGACGCAAGGAAATTTGTACGCTGAGAATACATCCCGTGTTTGAAGAAAGAAAAGATAAACCAAGAGAGGTGAAAGTATATATCTCTGTTGCAGCCGGACCGTGTGTGAAAGTGAATTTGTGTAAAGAAAAAGAAAGAAAGAAAAGAGGAAACGTGAGAGAGAAAAGAAAGGACAATGCGTAAGAGAAAGAACTGAATATAAATATAAGTAACTATATATTTTGGACCCGTGTTACAAAGATACACATGCATCCATAAATTTTATATTATCCCAAACACCTTTCCACATGTCAAAATAGTAATATATAAATCATATCCCATCTCTTTTTTTGGTTATGCTTTGATTTCTGCATTCGTAGTTATTCATACTTATTTTTTTTTCTGATCCGTTCGGGTTCAGTCGAATCCACTTGGATTTGGGTATATTTTGGTATCCCAACATAAGTGTTGAGGTTCTGGTCGTCGGAGGCTTTATTCATGCTTATATTTTTCTTTTATTTTAACATCTTGTGTATATGTATATATTAAAATTCTTATACCAAAATTTATTACGCCTTATTGTTCATCCTTGAATTGTGGATCAGTATTTGTGTTGAAACTGAAGCGAACCTGGGAAAAGATTACTGTTTGATTATCTCATCGAATATTTTGTTTATTAATTGTCCATTTGTCATGGTCTGGGAGAGATAGCCCGTATCTCTCCATAGACGTGATAATGTATATATCTCCTGGTCGGCGTATGATTGCATTAAATTATTCGTCGGGCAGGGCGTATGCCAATATAAAAACATATATATATATATTGTGACGTAGCCCCGATTTCATTAACCATATAGGCGTAAGGCTAAAAAGCACCCCAAAGTAAAATCTCAAATTCTAGTCGAAAATTAGTTAGATATATAAGAAAAATAAATAAAAATAGAAATGTAATCCAATGCTTTCGACTTGCGAGCGAATATGTTCTATGATCAGCCATAACCCCCTCTTCTCTTCACAAATTCTTTTCCTCTTTATCTACTCTTCCACCCACAAGCCAAGGGCCCGTGAACTTTGAAGTGACCCGACGCGAGAATGACCTGGTTCCAAAATTTCGCAGCTATCAGGCATTTGAACATAAGTGAATTCCAGGCACCATCAGAATCTCCTGCTGCGATTCACGTGATCAGAACATACTAAGCGTGTATTGAAATTTTGGCCATCACACAAACACTGCGTTATTTGCGCCCCATCCTCCTGCGTAGCCGGTCAAGGACGAAGATAACCCACGTGACTGTCTTTGGGGAAAGCAGAATCTAAGAAAGGATTTTTCAGTTTCCCTCTGACCAGCGGCAGTTGAACGTCGCTGGGCAACACGTCCCTATTCCAAATGCCCACTGAGATGAAGAAGACAGCAAAATCTACCGACTAGAGATGAAAGGACTGCTATGAAACTGAATCAACCCAACAAAACGCCTGTACGAGATGCTGTGGACCATCTAAGACTTGTGAAGGAAAAGAAATCCAGGAAAAGTGTCGGCCGGCCAAAATGCTGTTTTAGCATCAGAACTCTCGCTTCGGCGAATCAGAACTTTGTGTGAAAATATCAACGCGACTGAAAGATAAGTTGATTCTCTTGGTTTGAACTGTTTTTATATATGTATGTATTCGCTCGAGCCTTCTGTTCTTTAATGATCCCCTTCGCTAAATGAAGGTTCTTTTTTTATATATATTTATAAATAAATGTTATACTTTGAAATCCATCGTCTTGTGTCTGTTCTTCGTTGATTGCCTTGTGTCACTTCCATTTCTAAGTGAAGACCGAGAAAAGATACCACGATTTCCTTTTTTTTTTTGTAAACAGGTGGTTCATCTATAACTAAGTTCGTAACAATAAAGATCTATATATATATATATATATATATATATATATATATATAAAGAAATATAGTCTTAAGGTGTGCTATATTTATGGAATAAAGTGCTCAATATCAGAGATAGAGCGTGTGTAAATATAAAAGTGAACATAGAAGTCAACACTTAGAGGCGACAGTCATGCTATATGCAAACGTCAGGCCACATGTGGTCTGACGATTGCATATAGCATGAAACAGACTGTCGCCTCTAAGTGTTGACTTCTATGTACACTTTTATATATATATATATATATATATATATATATATATATATATATACACACTCCTCCCCCTTCTCCTGGACATGAGCAGATGCTCACACCTTGTTTCTTGTCTAAGAAGGGGTTCCTGGTACTCTCTCTTTCTCTCTCACTCTGGCCTCTGTACTAGTGCTGGTGTTTTTTCCCGTGACATGTGCAGTCTGTGGCATTGCCTCTACATCTTGAGGGTACACGGTTGACAGTTCACTGGTTGCTGTTTCCGACTGGTAGTTAGGAGCCCTAACTCTTGTGTAGCCTCTTGAGCGGCCGCTCTGATCAACTGGTGTATAATACTGGGGTGCTTGTAGTGTCATGACGCGCATGGAACGGTGTCCCTGCTCTCACCTCCGGTGGGCAACCCTGAGGCCACATTATGATGCAGGCTGTGCCAACTCCTCTCTGCTCATGTTGCGGTCGATAACCATCTGCTTCTCTTACTTCAGGCCTTCTCATCCTCTAACAATTACTCCACATGAAGACTCAAAAGAACCAAAAAAGTAAACCTAAACCAGCCCCTCAAAAATCACCTAAACCCCTCAACATTTCGTTCTCCAACATCCATGGCATTAGAACAAATTTCTGCAGTATGGAATCTTTCCTCACTGCAAACAGCCCGGATATACTGGCTCTGTGCGAGACAAACCTTGTCCCGTCTATTCCCTCCTCTGATCTCTCGATCCCCGGCTACCTTCCTCTCCTCAGGAAAGACTCTCTAACCCACATGCACGGCCTTGGTGTCTATATCAAGGACCATCTCCCTCTGGCCAGGGAGTTGTCTCTCGAATCGCCAGACCATTCGTACATGTGTCTCCGATTATCTCTCCTCAATGCCGTAAGCTATCTCTTCTTCCTCTATCGGTCTCCATCCTCTCAAGACTGTGGGATACTCGATAGCATATCTGACAGCATAGACAAGGCCCTCTCTCTCCATCCGTTTGCTCACATCCCCGAATCCTCTAGCGCCACACAGCTCTGCCCTCTTGGTAACTCCGATCATGCCGTGGTATCTGTTAACATTTCCTTCAACTCCACACCCTGTAAAGAACCTCCCATTACTAGAACCTCATTTTACTACCAACGATCGGATTGGGACTCGTTCCTTGACTTCCTCCGTGATGTCTCCTGGGATGTTGCCTTTACACTCCCTGTCCAAGAATGTGCTTCTGAGGTCTCGTCTTGGGTTAAAGCTGGAATCGACGCTTTCATCCCTTCCAGGAAATTTAAGGTCAAGTCGCACTCCGCCCCTTGGTTCTCCGCTGCTTGCTCAGCCGCCATTGCCCATAGTAACCACTTCTTTCACATATTTCGTAGCGACATGTCAGACTGCAATAGACGTCTCTTTGCCTCCGCCCGTAGTGAGTGTAAGCGTGTCCTCAACGAAGCTAAGACAATATTTGCTGCTCGGATGAGGGAGCGTATTGCATCTCGCAAATTTGGCTCCAAAGATTATTGGCGGCTCTGCAAGAGTGTCCTGAACAATAGAAAACCCTCCATACCTCCTTTATTCAACCAGTTCGAGGTCTTGACCTCCTCAACCGATAAGGCTGAATGCCTTGCTCGGAAGTTCTCATTTAATTCGACGCTCGACTCCACCGGTGTACCCATACCAGACTTCCCTCTAAGAACTGAGGCCCTATTGAGCGGCTTACGCATAACCCCGTCACCAGT